>QXTE01000269.1:868118-882695 GCA_003942145.1 Platysternon megacephalum | reverse complement strand
ACACACACACATATATATATATATACACACACATACACACACACACACACACACACCCCCCACCTATAAAAAACGTGGGCTGGCAGGCCAGAGCACACCATTACAGTTAATGAAGTTGAGCCACAGGACTGCCAGCTCTTATCCAACTGCAGTAAGAGAAACCTGGTATAGTCAGCGCTCTAGCTTAGTGGATTCCAAACTTTCTACCAAGGCAACCTGTCACCTGTATTTTGTCTTCTTCTGCAACCCACCCAAGGTCTAAACTACTTGGGGAGCAGGACACAAGATCACAGGCCATCATCCATTTCCTCTGCCACCACCTCCTCACCCCACCAAGGGCGCACAGACCAAGGGGGCAGGAGCACCCTCCGTCCCAGCACTGCAATTCTAATCCTGGCCCAGTGCAAAGGGGAGGCTCTGGGAGGTGGTGGTAGTGGGGGATGCTGGAGAGCAAGCCGACCCCGGACTCACCCCACAACAGCAGTTCGTGTCCTGTTGGCTGGGCCCGGCGGCTCCCCAAGCGTTACAGCAGCCGGGCCAAACCTGAGTGGCACTGAGACCTGGTTTCCTCAAGACGAGCCTTCTTCCCCTCTCAAGACATTCTGTGTGCACAAACATTTACACAGCAACTTTATTTGAACTAGCCTGCCTTAATGAATGCCCCCATCGCTTTTGGATAGTGTTCCTATACACAGAACAGAATGCACCAATTCCTGCCCTCTGCTGTGCTTAAAGCAACAACACGTCCACCCACATCCGAGAAGAAAAAGACAGCAAATCAATGCCTTCTGTGTTGTAGATGGGGCTCATTAAGCCAGCTCAAAGCTTTCTTTTAAGACTACATGCCACATGGCTTTACTCTTCTCTCTCCTCCCCCCATGCATAGACCACAAGAAGATCAAGGGCTCTCCAAGATAAAAACTTCTGCTTTGATTCATCTCAAACACAGTAGCAAGGAAGTTTTCTACTAAAATGTGTGCCCAGTCCAAGACCGAAGGGTTCCCCTTCCTCCCTACAATTAAAGTAAGGTTCAATTTCACACACAACCCAAAATACAGCATGCTGGATGAAGTGGCAATACAAACATAGCTTTTCTACTGAAAGCCTTGCACACAGCCCAATCTTCATTTCAGGTTTATTTTTGTTAACAGCCACATTTCTCCTGCTTTTGAGAGACAGCCATCGGATGGCTTCCCCCACGTTTTATTAGTGTCCTGGAGGAGAGAAGGAAGCAAAAGTCACCCACCTCAAAACAATGACAGAGGTTTTACTGCATGTGTTTTACAACCAAGACTTGCAGCATTATTCCATGGAACGTGCTGGAGCATACAGAAATGTACACATTGGATTCAATGGAGCCAGACGTATCCAGTTCAGGATAATTCCCCTCCCCCAAGCAACATTTACATATATATTTGCTTCCACTCCTAGTGCTTAGGAATGACAAGTTGTACGCTTATTTCTCCCAATGCTTAAACTCTTAACAAGCTGCCAATCGCTAATTCTTATCTAGACTTGTCACAGACTGCACAGTGCTATTGTAACATCATGCCCACGCTGACTCCAGAGTACAAGCTGCACTCCCAAATAATGCCTGTTCTTGTAAACACATGATCATTTTATATTTAGACTTATACTACTTCCTTTGCATTTTTTTTTTTATTTCAAATCCTTGCTTCAACTTATTCAAGAAATGATTAACTCTCACACTAGTGATTCAAGGCAGCACTTCTGGGTCACAAGCCCTAGAGCGTAACAGCAACTAAGTAAATATTTACGTTGACGGTGAGAAGTAACTGCCCTCATCTGTAAAATGAAGATAATACTCATACCATCAAAGTACTAACACAATGTTTAGAAGAGACAGTTCCTCAGAAGTAAGGTATTACAAAATTCAAAGCATTAATCTTACCACATCACCACGACAATCCAAGATAGATCTATCACAACTAACTGTAGCGTGGTGATTGTGAACCAAACCCCAAAGCTAATTCAAATGAATGTATAAAAGCGGAAATTGACATTAATATGTAAGTATCCGTGTGAGACACTAAAGCCAGCTATGACATGCCACGTAGAAGGGACACAGAGGTTTTGCACAAAGCCATCAATGAAGAACTGATCTTCCACCCCACACTGATCATAGAATCATAGAATATCAGGGTTGGAAGGGACCTCAGGAGGTCATCTAGTCCAACCCCCTGCTCAAAGCAGGACCTAATCCCAACTAAATCATCACAGCCAGGGCTTTGTTAAGCCTGACCTTAAAAACCTCTAAGGAAGGAGATTCCATCACCTCCCTAGGTAACCCATTCCAGTGCTTCACCACCCTCCTAGTGAAAAAGTTTTTCCTAACATCCAATCTAAACCTCCCCCACTGCAACTTGAGACCATTACTCCTTGTTCTGTCATCTGGTACCACTGTGAACAGTCTAGATCCATCCTCTTTGGAACCCCCTTTCAGGTAGTTGAAAGCAGCTATCAAATCCCCCCTCATTCTTCTCTTCTGCAGACTAAACAATCCCAGTTCCCTCAGCCTCTCCTCATAACTCATGTGCTCCAGCCCCCTAATCATTTTTGTTGCCCTCCGCTGGACTCTTTCCAATTTTTCCACATCCTTCTTGTAGTGTGGGGCCCAAAACTGGACACAGTACTCCAGGTGAGGCCTCACCAATGTCGAATAGAGGGGAACGATCACGTCCCTCGATCTGCTGGCAATGCCCCTACTTATACAGCCCAAAATGCCGTTAGCCTTCTTGGCAACAAGGGCACACTGTTGACTCATATCCAGCTTCTCGTCCACCGTAACCCCTAGGTCCTTTTCTGCAGAACTGCTGCCTAGCCACTCGGTCCCTAGTCTGTAACAGTGCATGGGATTCTTCCGTCCTAAGTGCAGGACTCTGCACTTGTCCTTGTTGAACCTCATCAGGTTTCTTTTGGCCCAATCCTCTAATTTGTCTAGGTCCCTCTGTATCCTATCCCTACCCTCCAGCGTATCTACCACTCCTCCCAGTTTAGTGTCATCTGCAAATTTGCTGAGAGTGCAGTCCACGCCATCCTCCAGATCATTAATGAAGATATTGAACAAAACCGGCCCCAGGACCGACCCTTGGGGCACTCCACTTGAAACCGGCTGCCAACTAGACATGGAGCCGTTGATCACTACCCGTTGAGCCCGACGATCTAGCCAGCTTTCTATCCACCTTATAGTCCATTCATCCAGCCCATACTTCTTTAACTTGCCGGCAAGAATACTGTGGGAGACCGTATCAAAAGCTTTGCTAAAGTCAAGGAATAACACATCCACTGCTTTCCCCTCATCCACAGACCCAGTTATCTCCTCATAGAAGGCAATTAGGTTAGTCAGGCATGACTTGCCCTTGGTGAATCCATGCTGACTGTTCCTGATCACTTTCCTCTCCTCTAAGTGCTTCAGAATTGATTCCTTGAGGACCTGCTCCATGATTTTTCCAGGGACTGAGGTGAGGCTGACTGGCCTGTAGTTCCCCGGATCCTCCTTCTTCCCTTTTTTAAAGATGGGCACTACATTAGCCTTTTTCCAGTCATCCGGGACCTCCCCCGATCGCCATGAGTTTTCAAAGATAATGGCCAATGGCTCTGCAATCACATCCGCCAACTCCTTTAGCACCCTCGGATGCAGCGCATCCGGCCCCATGGACTTGTGCTCGTCCAGTTTTTCTAAATAGTCCCGAACCACTTCTTTCTCCACAGAGGGCTGGTCACCTTCTCCCCATACTGTGCTGCCCAGTGCAGCAGTCTGGGAGCTGACCTTGTTCGTGAAGACAGAGGCAAAAAAAGCATTGAGTACATTAGCTTTTTCCACATCCTCTAGGTTGCCTCCCTCATTCAGTAAGGGGCCCACACTTGCCTTGACTTTCTCCTTGTTGCTAACATACCTGAAGAAACCCTTCTTGTTACTCTTAACATCTAGTAGATAATCCAAGGAGACCCAGAAGAACATAATGTTTCAATATAACTAGGTAGGTGAATGCAGTTGAGTAAATTTCTCGCACTATTTTACTATTTAACTACAAAAAGAAGGGGTGTGGAGAAGCAGAGACATGAGACTCAGTAAACTGAATGTTGAAGAATTTTAAAATTATTCTGGTTGTCATGGGGTCACCAGAGCAAGGAATAAAATCTGGAATAAATGCATTTGCTAAATTCAGAACTAGTGGTGGGGAGCGGGAGAGAATGTGTGAAAGCATCCTAAATGCTTTATTTCATGACTGAAGTTGGTCGTAAGTGCTGGCTTTTCAGTGTCTTGATTCCCTAGCCTATAGCACACTGGGTTGCAATGAATGTCTGAATGGTGGACGGGTGAGTAGGGCTTGATTCTCCTTTTATTCCTGATTTACATCGGCCTGACACTATCACAGAGTAGTCCCAAAGACAAGACTGGCATAAGCAATAGGAGATCCTGATCCAAAATGAGTTTTACAGAAGACTAAAGCTGTTGTGTTTAAATATGAGTCCAAGCCACAGGTCCAATTTCTACAAATGTCAGGGTATGGTTGCATCTAGACCAGGGGTTCTCAAACTGGGGGTCGGGACCCCTCAGGGGGTCACGAGGTTATTACAGGGGGGGTCGCGAGCTATCAGCCTCCACTCCAAAACCCGCTTTGCATCCAGCATTTATAATGGTGTTAAATATATTTTTAAAAAGTGTTCTTAATTTATAAGAGGGTGGGGGGGGGGGTCGCACTCGGAGGCTTGCTATGTGAAAGGGGCCACCAGTACAAAAGTTTGAGAACCACTAATCTAGACCATCTCTAGTTGCTACACATTACAAGCAGTTATGGCAAGGATACGTTGCAGGAATTAATGCAAGCTGTCAATTGGATTCTTCCTTGGGTCATGCTCCAGCTCCAAATTTTGCCATCTGTTATATGACGAGGGTGGGGGAATACAAGAAAATGCCTTGATCAAGTCCTTGGTACATATAGCTGGTGACAGCACAAAATGTACCTGTTTGAAACCATTACGAAGAAATTTAATCTATATTTTTGACTGTGTTCAATATTCTAAGTTTTTAAATAATCCTGATTACAAAGATATTGAAACATCTGTAATGCAGCAGACGCCAGCTTCCAGTTTCCATGTTGTTTCCTGGTCACCTTCCCATTGATTGATACATTTTTAGAGAATAAAAATTTGGCTTCTAACTGACAGATGGCACATTAAAATAATCCTACTCAACTGATCCACATTTCCCAGCTGCTTCCTCCAAGAATATACGTCTTTAAAGTTCAGAAAAATTTCCATTTAAGAAGATTATTTTCAGCAAAAGTTGATAATTTCTCAATCATGAGCAATGAGAACAAAGCCTCTTAGGTTAGCAGAAACTAAGAGTGAAGAGTTCAGACATCCCATTTCAGAAATTCCTCATATTGCTTATGTTTGAGAGACACTACACAGATTTCCTAAGTATGAAAAGGAATACTGTTTAACTATTTGAATTGTCAACTCTAAAGGTAAATCCATGCACAAGAGATGGATAATTAACCAATTATGAAGCACTTTACCCTTTTCCTGGATTTTGTTTTCCAACCTTCATCCTTCCAATAAGCGTACTTGCCTGAGGGTGGGGAGGGGGAAAGCAAGGTAGAGAGATAGTTACAAATGTCCACAGAATTCTGGGTTTAGGTTTCTCCCTCTTCAAAATGTAAATAAAAAGGGGAGGCGGTGGAATTAGCCAATATATGGTCTTAAAGCAAATGCCAGAAATGGAAGAAATCAAGGGGATTTTTTTTTTTAATCTAGTTGTTTAACTTGATTAAATTAAGAGGCAGAAGGATGGATAGGGGTTACTCTACGGGAAGAGAAATCATTTGGGAACAAGCATGGTGGATAAACACTAGCTGATAGAGGACAACAGGCTCATAAGTAGGCGTGGAAGGATTAGCTTGTTACCAGTGTCAGTAAGTGTCAATTTTACCATATGCAGACAAACTGATGAAAAACATTTCCATTGATAAGAGAAGTGTACAGATAGACAAAGTAAGATAAATGCTGCTTGAGAAATTATTAAATGAAACTAAGGATATTTACTTTGTATATCTTGTACGCGATGTTGACAATTTGTGTTAACGGTAATAAAGCTTTAACTATTCGAATCTCAACATCTACTATCAAATAATCATGGTCACACACACCCCCAACAGTGAAATTTTAAGAATAAAAACCAAGAACAAATGCTTAAAAATAAGCATCAATATTATCCACTGAAATTGTTTAAAAAAAATTAGTTCTGCCACACCTACTTATATGAGCTCAAGCAGAAGTTAACAACATTTTCTCTTGCCTTCTAAAGAAACTGATACCCATTAGGGATTGAAGTCTTTTGATCAGCTTCAGATTTTAGCCTTGGAACATTTGATTAATTTGGAGAAGACTAGACACACAGGAAGGTTTTTAGGGGGGGTGGGAGTGAAGTAGGAAATAGCTGTATTCTTCTTTCCCCCTCCTCGTTAATAATCCATTAGTATGGAGCTCAAATAAGAGAAGAGAACAACAAAAAACCTAAAATCATATCTGTAACACTACACCAGTCTCCCAATAGGGTCCCCCCATCTGGGATCTAACTTTTTAGTTGGCACATTCTGAACAGATTCAAAGCTCAGAGGATTAGCACTATCAAACTACAGGAAAACAGATGACTTCTAAAGCAATTCCATACCAGAAGTTTGAAGTAACTCATTGCTGCAAACAAATGGAATCACTTATGCACGCAGAGCAATGATTAACTGTAAAACCCTTAAAAGGTAGTTTTACATTTTAAATATAAACAGTAATGCAATATACACAAACTGGAAATTTTAAGATATTCCACTCAACCCTGTCAAAGTGAATAATTGAAAACTTTATTCCATTATTTATTTACATAGTTTACTGAGCAGCCATTGCCAAACAAACATCCAAAGGCCCAGTTGCAACTCTCAAATGCATGCGTATATGTACATATCGGTAGATGGAAACAAAACAAAATGAAATCAAAATAAAGAGACTTTGCAAGTTCTGAAAAGAGCTACACAGAAATTCCACAGACAACACTGAAAACTGCTACCTCCAATCCAAGATGGATAAAATAAACCTATCGGATCTCAATGGGATATTAAACAAAAGATGGCTCTGCAAGTAACTCCATTCTGTACAATTGTTTTATACACAGTATCAGGAATAAGATCTCAAAATTTCAGGAGGGACCTTTCAAAAAAAAAAAAAGTATTAACCAGATGGTGAATTAAAAGGTTAAAGATGATGATGATGGTAACTCAAGGTATGTTGTAATTGCTTAACGCTCCGCTCCCCCTTCCATAGGATAACAATTTTCTAGTGGGTCCCATCTCACCAAGACCTTAAGGTAGCACAGTAGTTCCCATGAAGGATAGTGTTATGTGGCTCAAGGGACCTTATCAAAATTAAGAATACAGCTAACATCACTTACAGTTGGTCACCTTAACTCACAGACCAGTCACCTGCTGATTTCAAGCAGTGGTGAAAGCAAAAGGAAAGCATCAGGTCAAGAAAACCACCTGGAATTCTACCCAACAGAGAGAAAGAGGATTTATGTGAAAGTTGGTGGAGTTGCTTTGGAAAGATTAGTAAGGCAAGTTTTACAGCAGATTGAATTTGAGAGCATGTGGGGGAGGTGTTTAACTATAGGAACATCAGCCAAACATCTTCTGTTAGTTTTGTTTAGATCTGTTTACTCAGTTGATTGCATGACCATGTACACACATGTTCTCCTCCTGTCATGGATTAACTAGGACTATGGGGAAAAAATAGATCTAAGTACAATGAACTGTTTCAAGTGATTTGATTTTCACATAGGGGAATAAGTTTTTTTGTTTGTTTTTTAACATGTGACTTTTCCAAGAGAGAGAGAGAAGAAAATGGCTGTGGAACCCTTGCGGTGATAAAAACTCCAGTATGAGATCTCTGTAGCCCCAACCATTTAAGCTATTTACTGCAGCTTTCCACAAACTGATTAAATAAAATGCTCTCTGGGGATTAGAGGGGGAAGAACAGAGAAAATAGAGCATTGGCCTTTCTTCCCTCAAAGTCTACACTCCAACATTTATGCTAAAAATGATCATGGTGGTCTCGGTCAGACCCAGAAGTGCAGTAGTCCAAGTCGGACATGGAAAGCATGCTGAATGACATACCCGTCTGCTATACCCCAAAGGAGTGGTGAAAGGATTAAAACAATCTAGGGAAGAAGAGGAGCTTGCACTATTAAAGGGTCCATACGGGAGCCATGGAATCTGACTTTCCAACTCTGTAGATCTCAATCTTCATAAACACAATGGAGAAACAGGGTCCTCCACCCCCCACCCCCAAACTTCACCCCAGGTCTGAGGAGAATTTCAACTCACTATTTAAACAATATATTCTTCCAAGACAACATCCATTCTCAACCACACTTATTCAAGAAGATTGCCTTGAAGTTCTCTCTTCTTCTCCCATCCACCCATAATGCAAAATATTCTGAAGCTCATGAAAGCATTGGGACTCTGACAGACCAGTTCAAATCAAAGACATCGGACAATTCACTTGTATGTGGATATTAAATGTTAATGTTATTGTCTTCACTTACCTATAATCTGTTTCCAATTGCATTACATTATTGCCCTAGCCTAGATTAAAAGTGTACATTAGTGAGAATTTACTTGATGTGTAAACTTCATGAAAACTAATGAAAGATTGTTTGGATTGCTGCAACTAAAAGCATTGTGTATACTTCTGTAATTGGATTGCCCAAACGGGATTAGGGTCTTGGAACTGTAAAATGAAGAACCATGCTAACTTCAAAGCATGGGTCACCGTGTTCTACAATGGGAAATCCACAGTCTGCATTTAGTCAGACAAAAAGCCTATGCTGTGACAGAAACACTAGCCAGATAGCTATAAAAACGGATCCAGAGAACAATCACGTATATCTGAGCCATTTGGACACTTTCAGGGAGCATTCCAGATATAAGACAGAGATCCCCAAAGTTATTTTGGGTGACCCTGCAAGATTTGTGGAAAACTAGCAGATTACTACTTCTCTCCTATCACTTTGGATTTACAAACTTGGACTTATCTGTTAATGTATTTTACTTTCTTTAACTTTTCAATAACTCACTTTTTCTTAGAAAATAAATCTAAGTTAGTTAGTTTACTAGAGAAATTGGCTGCCAGCATTTTTTTTTTTCTTTTGGTATGGGATCAAGAGTATCCATTGACCCGGGGTAAGTGACCAATCCTTTGGGATTTGGGAGTAACCTAATTTGCGGTGATTTTTGGTTTTAATAACCTTTCATCACAAAGTCTACTTTTTCTGCACGGCAAAATGTGCTGGAGAGACTAAGGGGACTGTTTGTGGCTGTGGGAGTGCATGTGTGTTACTGGCTTGGTAAAGTTTAATTATAGAATATACCAACCAGTTTGCAGTGTCTGCCCTGTTTTCTGACAGTCTGACCTGAGCCTAGCACTCTCGGTTGTGAGCTATTCTAGACAGTGTGACAAGCACAATCAACCGATCAAATTCTGTCAGTTTTATGTACCATCTAGGTTTCAAATAGGGTAAATTAAACCACTAAAGTTGATTTGGAAAGCCACATTCTCTACAGCTCAATGGGATATCATTAGACACAGTTCTACATATCTACCAAGATTTGAACATCCACACACCAAAGAGATATTACATTAGCACCCACAGACCACATTCAGGTTCACAGTCATATTGTGCTAGATGCTGGATTAAAACAAATGGAACATGACATGGTCCTTGCTCCAAGGAGCTTACAAAGTGGAGATCAAAGAAGAGAGAATACTCCTAGTCTCCAGGGAGGAAGCTACAAGTCAACGTTGACTTGGAGATTGCACAATAGCCACTTGCGGGCTGGGAATCAGTCAGTCTGAAGAGAAAGATCACCTATGGACACAGTTGCACCCCAAAAGGGACATGATCATGGCTGCTGGACCAAGGGAACAAACATGTAAACATCAAAATTAATTCAGAACAATGAATTGCCACTAACTAATGCCATTTTGTTCCAAGACATTCACAATCTGATGATCACATTCATTCAGTAGCTCATAACCATTGGGCTGTAATTATGACCTTATTAATCACCAACTGATGCCCTTCTTAATATTGTCTTTTGTTAACCAACTCCAAATAGATAATGAATTTTTCAAACCAAATTTAGGGATTAGCAGCAACTTTTAGGTTAGAGAACATGCACACAAGCTCATTGTTTGTGGATTAAGGATTTTAAGTGATGTCTCAAAACACAGCTGCCTTACATCATCCCAGTGTGGAATGCAGCTAAAAATGTGTTAAGCTTTCAAATGCCAGCAAAGATAGAGGAATTTTCTCATATCTGAGCAAGACAGACAATACCTTGCAATTTATACAGCATCCAAGTATGACAAACGGGATTCATTTCAACTACCACTGCTGCAGCCACCTCAGGGGTGAAATACCTTTAGCAACACTACTTAACAGAAGGAGAGTAAACAAGAAGATCAACATCCATATGTAACTACTGGGGCAATTTAGAGGCACCATGTAATTAACTAGATTTGGAAACTGACCAAGACACCACAATTAACATGATAGTTATTGCTACACTAGGACAACTGTATTTTTATTAACTACAAAATGGTCAGAACCTTGGATTTTAGTCTCAAACAGTTCAGTGCCCCTTATCACTGTGCTGGAGCCCTGGTTCTATAGAGAGAATGCCATTTCCTGAACCAGCAATAGTACTTCCTACTGCTCCTTGGCATTTTCTTACAGAGCTTCCATTCCAATACTGACCACAGCTGATCCAATTTCAGGTGCGAGAGCTGATGACATCACAGCCAAAGAGTATATGATGGCAGGCTGGCTAAATAAACCTCACGCTTTTTTTTACTACTACTCTAAATCCTTCTCAGACCAATCATTCAATAGATCTGAGCTACAATATTCAAGAGCTCTAGATTAAGAAAGTGCCTTGTGCATTGTTTCAGAAAGCTGGAGGAGGGGGGAACCCCCGACCCATTTTGAAACAAAGGGCGGGAATCACATCTCCATGCATATTTTAATTTACTGAGTTTTACATACCACCTACATCTCACTTCCAGCCACTAGAGCACAGGACGGAGTCCATCTTTTTGAAGCAGCACCTCCAGCTGGCTATTGACATTCCACTAGACTGACTAGCTTGTCAAGTTAATGTTATGGTTCATTAAATAAGAGGAGGTAGAGGGGAAATTAAAAATATACATATACAAAATACCTTGCAGTTCTGTTGCCTCCCACCCAAGGATCTCAAAGCATTAAATCATTACACTAATGAATTAAGCTTCACAGCACCCCTTTGAGGAGCAGCTCACACTTCACTATTTTACACAGAGACTAAGTGACTTGCGCCAGGTAACACAAGTCTAACTATATCCAGATCTCCGACTTCCAGTGCTCTGCCTCCACCCCAAGGCCATCTCCCCCTCCCCTACGCACACACACTATCAATGTACCAAACAAGTTTTAGACAACAAGCTAAATGCAGTTGATTTCCCACCAGCAACAATTTGCCAAGTCACAAGCACAAAGAATATTTTCCACAAAAATTATCTTGAAAACTTTACAAACATAAAAGTGTTAAACATTAGCATTTCACCACCCTCTTTATCACTGAGGGCAGGTGATGTCCTGATCAAGCCTTAAGCTCATTTGCACGAACACACTCCTTTGGAACATATAAAGTTATTGTCATTGCAAATGCCAATTACATTCAGAACAGTGGTCCACATATGCACAGCAAATGTAGGGTGTTAAAGCCTGAATATTATAGCTGAATTATAATGAAGTGTGAACTTATGGAGAGTGGAAGCCTGAATATTATAGCTTTTTGGCACAGACAGCTATGAAGAGTTGATGTGAACAAGGGCCCACAATACTGGCAAGTGATATACCTTCTTCTGCTTCTACAGAGGTTTTTAAAGATTCCCTAAGGGAAAAAGAAATTGAAAAGCTATTCACTGCCTATCACATTTCAAACCTAACCATATTTTAAAGCATCCAGAAAAAGAAACCCAACTCTGTAAACTCAAGGGTTTTCATATACAGAAAAAAATTCCTCTCATTAGGATGCATTAAAACAACATGGACATACCCAGGAGTCCACCCTTATGAGAAAAAAAAAAAAAAAATTACTGCAAATCCCTTACAAGATTGCACTGCAAATTCTTCTCCCCGTCCCCACCCAAATATCTAGTGCAAACGCCTGCATTAGCAAGTCAAAACTGTAACAATATAGACGGATGTAAAATTATTCCTACCTTTGACCTGAGTGTCATATTCAGCTATGATCTCCTTATCCTTTTTGAATTTAGCTGGCGACGTCATGTTTTTCCTTTCCAAAAAAGATTAACCTCAGAACAGATCCACCAGAATGCAACAAATAAATGCAATTTTGTTTCTCCCAAAGAAATGCCCTGGTTTCTTGTCCTTCCACCCCTCAGTAACAAAAAAAAATCAGTCCATGGGAAGAGGGTGTGAGATGGAGTGCGGCAGCAGAAACATGCAGATGTTAGGAAATCAGTGGGTGGAAAAGGCAGTTTAATTTCCCTGCACCAAAACCCTTAGCAGCAGCAGCAAGCTTCAGACGAGAGATCATGTAGCCTCCAAAGGCTTTTCCTGAATATTCACATTAATAGCACAGTCAGGGAGTGGAAGTCCTTCCGCACAACATGTTTTGTGTGGGTTTGGTTTGCCCTTTTTTTTTTTTTTTTTTAAATAGGCTCAAAGATGATGCAAATAAAATCCCAAACGGGAGTAGAAATGAAGGATCAGATGTTGCTTTCTTTGGTTTTGTTGCCTGTAAATAAAATATTTTTAAAAAATTAAATTGTTGGTTACAAGATGCAAGGACAAAATTTGTGATTTAAAGAAGCTGCTGTAGTACTGCAAATTCCTCTTTAAACTGCAGCATATTACTACATATGTACATCACCCAGGTAAGCAAGATAAAATGCCTGCATCCTAGCAAGTACGCCCCTCCAAAAAAAATCTCATTGGGAAAGCTCAGTCTCCAGGGGAAAAGGGGTGGGAGTAAAAGGAAACTAGCCTGCGCAAAAATCACTTCTCTAAATGAGCAATACAGGGAGAAAGAGAGGTACTGGAGAAGCAGCAATATATGTTGAAAAATTAGTCCCAAATCCCTAAATTACATGAACTGCAGGAGCTCAAAAATGAATCCACAAACCATTTAATAAACAAGATTAATCCCCTCTGGCATGGCTAAAACAGCAGCCTTTGATTCAACAGACGTGGCAGCTTTTTTATTATATATTATTGTTATTATTACGACTGTTTGGTTCCCCCCCCATCCAGAAATATAGGTATCTCCTCTAGACATCAAAGCTGATTTGGAGCCAGGGGAAATGCAGCCCAGCATGTGCAAGGCAGATGCAAATCTCCCAGCAGGAGGAAGTCAGGGCACAATTGGAGGGGCGGGGGGGTGTTAGAAGTTATTCTGGGTAACAAATGTAAGAAATCAGGGAGATGTGCATTTTTTTAAAAGCCAACCAACAATTGGATCCACATCCAACATCAAGAGGAACAACGTGGCTAGCAGAGACAGGAAACGGGAAAGGGTTACAGACTAGGGTTAGAGCATTTAAATGGAAACAAACAAACAGAAAGAGTGTGGCTGGCTCCCCCCTTAGTTACGGAGGGAGTGGAAGATATTCCAAGCTGCTCTATGCAATTACTATCCACCCAGCTGGAAAGAGACTGCGCAAATACACGTATTTAAAGCTCTCCCAAAAATACACGGAGAAGCCACCGGAGCTCCCCAATGCTGACCGCAAACCCCCCCAGCAGCTCGGGATCCTGGCTGCTGCAAACTCAATCGTATGAGAGGACCACTTGGCCCCCTAAACCCCATTTGCTTTTCACTTCTGGAATGAAGGACCCAGCCCTGTATTTCCTGCTGCTAATCATAGCAGGGAGAAGAAATGGGGGTGGTGGGAAGACTATTATGGGTTTGAAAGAGAATATTAAAGTCTGAGGAAAAGGGGAGATGAGCTCTGGGAATGAAGGGGGGAGATCAGCTCCTAGAAGGGGGAGGATAGGGGAATCAGTCCTGAAGTGTGGGGTGGGGAAGGTTTGGGAGCCATACGGGGGGAGGGGCAATGGGGGAAAAATAATTTATTTGAGTATTATGGACTGGAGGGGGGAATTGTATGTGCTGGATACTCTATCCTAGGAGGAGGGCTATGCCGCGGGGGGGAAGGGGGTTACAATTGGGTGGGGGGCTATGCCGCGAGGAGGTTACACAATTAGGGAGAACTATGCCGGGGGTTACAATTGGGGGGAAAGGGAGGCTGTGCCGCGGGGGGTTCCATTTGGGGCGAGGGGGGGCAAAGGGGCTATACCGCGGGGAGGGGGTTGCAACCGGGTGGGGGGGGGGCTGTGCCGGTGGTTACAGTTGGAGGGAACGGGAGACTATGCCGCGGGGGGGCTACACAATTAGGGGGGGAGTATCACGGGGGTTACAATTAGGGGGAACGGGC
>QXTE01000269.1:836300-867781 GCA_003942145.1 Platysternon megacephalum | reverse complement strand
GGGGGGGGGTTACAGTTGAAGGAGGTAAGGGGGGCTATGCCGCGGGGGGGGGGTTACAGTTGGGGGGAAGGGGGGCTATGGTGCTCTGGCGGCGCGGGGTGGTCTGGACGAGCCAGGGAAAATTACCGGCTGGGGAAGAGCAATGGGCTCGCGGGGGCAGCCGGTGCCGGCCACCCCGGGCTGGGGGCTGTGCGGGTCTCTCCGGGGGGCGGGAGTATTATGGGCTGGGGCACGCCTATGGAAGGACGGAGGTCTGCGCGACACACGCCTCAGCCCCAGGCGGAGCTCTCACCTGCAGCGCGGCGCAGCCAGGTCCCCTCCTCCATGAGCCGAGGCTCTCCTCCAGCTACGGCTCCCGCGGTCAGTTTCCTCCGCAGCGCTAGCTCACCCACCCCGCCCTCTCGTCTGCCTCCCCCAATCAGCAGCTGGGATGAGTCGGAGTGACAATCCTCGGAACCAATAGCAGCGTTCTACTGTTCTCCCTCTCCCGCCTCTGTCTCACGGCTCCTCCAATTAGGAGCTGAGGGGGACGGGTCCTAGCTGCTTTGAGAGGCGGATCTTGCCCCAATCCCCCCAATCGGGCTCTAGGGGAGTGTTGGCTCTCTTCCAATGGGAAGCGAGGACAGAGATTCAAACGGAGTCTGACAGTTCTGAAGACAGGGGCTCGCTGGGGCTAGCCCGCTGGGGTCTAACGGCAACAGGGCTGACGCAGGTCGGCCCCTGGGAGGGGCAGCAGGGGGAGCATAGGGTACCCCGTGGTGGGGGTGGGAGAAGAAGCAGTGGGTCCTGGGTGGTGGCGGCGGTGGGAGATCGGGGCGAGTACAGGCCCCCACTGGTAGAGGGAAAGGAGGAGGGGGAGGAGGACAGGGCCCCCAGTAGCGGTGGGGGGGGGGGGGGGGGGCGGGGCCCCCGGGGGGGGGGGGGGGGCTGAGGGCCCCAGGGGGGGGGGGGGGGGCCTGGGGGGAGCGGGCGGGGGGGGGAGGGGGGCGGGGGGGGGGGGCGGGGGGCAACAGGGGTGGGGTGGGTTGGAGCCTGGAGGGGGCAGCAGGGTGGGAAAGGGGAGTCAATCTCCAGGGGAAGGGAGGGGTGCAGGTATAGGGCTGTTCCCTGAGGGAGGGGGCAGTGAGTGTGGGAAGAGCAGCTGAAGGGGAACAGTCCCTGGGGGCAAGGATCCTGAGACAGAGGGAGCTGAAGAAGGGGGGGCTAGGAGCAGCTAAAGGGGCCTGGTGGTCAGTTTGCCCTCAGAGAAGCAAGGAGCACCCTCAGTGCTCTCTAGGAAGAGGGGACAGACCATTTCGGTCCAGAGCCATCATGTCCACTAGTGGTTTCACCTTCAAGGACAGGTGTGTGTCCGTGCTCTGCTGCAGATTCTGCCAGCAGGTGCTGAGCTCACGGGGGATGAAGGCCGTGCTGCTGGCCAACACAGAGATCGACCTGTACTCCACCGACATCCCACCCACCAGGTAAGTCCTCTTCCTTTGCCAGCTGCAGGCATCTCAACAGCTGACTAATGTTACAGTAGCCCCCAAAGACCTTAATCAGTAGGAATACCCCATTGTGTTAGGTACCATGCAAACCATTAAGAAGGCCCAGTTCCTACCCCCCAGATCTCAATCTACTCCTTATAATTGTATATGGCAGGTAAGCAAGCAAGTATTATTATTTCCATTTTACAGAAACAGGAACTGAGGAACAGTCCAAACACAGAATGGTACTTTAAAAAATACATATATACAAACTCTAAATAATAAACAAGACTCATTTTTTCTCAACTTTAAAATGTGGAATTTTCTTGGTGTTTGGCTTTAAACATTTTCCTGTGACAATCACTGTAGGGTTGTATTTAAGAGCCTTCTGGAAAGTAACTAGCCTTTAAACAGAAGTGAAAGTGACTTGAAAGTGTCAGTTTCACTCCTGTTTCAAGTCAGTATCTAGTCTATTTTTGTTTGTAGTAGGGTAACACCTCCAGACAGGTGCAGTATAAACTTGGGGAGCCTTGCCCCAGACTAGTAGGATGTTTTCAACAGTTAAATGATCTATTCCAAGCCTGGTGAACTGCAAATAAGTGAGTAGTGTAAATGATAGAAAAATCTGGATTACTTTCTACAATTGTTGTTCAAGAGTTAGTAACAAAGTAAAAATATACATTCAAATTATTTTAAACCTGCCCCATGTCCCTTAAGTGATTTGCCACAAGATGTCAGAATGTGTTAATATTAGATATGGAAATGCATCTCAGCCCTGATCCCCATTCTGCTACTCTACCCTTAAGGCCACACACTCTCCCAGCTAGTGACTTCCATCAGTGGTTCTGAATCAGGGGGTACGTGTACCCCTGAGGGTACGCAGAGGTCTTCCAGGTGTATAGCAACTCATCTAGATATTTGCCTGGTTTTACAATAGGCTACATAAAAAGCACCAGCAAAGTCAGTACAAACTAGAATTTCATACAGATAATGACTTGTTTATACTGCTTTATATACTATACACTGAAATGTAAGTACAATATTTATATTCCAATTGATTTTATAATTATATGGTAAAAATGACAAGCAAGCAATGTTTCAGGAGTAGTGTGCTGTGTCACTTTTGTATTTTTATGTCTGATTTTGTAAGCAACTAGTTTTTAAGTGAGGTGAAACTTGGTGGTATGCAAGACAAATCAGACTCCTAAAAGGGGTACAGTAGTCTGGAAAGGTTGAGAGCCACTGAATTAGATGATGGATAATAAGATTGTTCATTGACATAGCTTGAATGTACGTCCAGCCTGACAAAAATAAATGTGGGTTTTTCAGTGGCTCTGTAAAAATGTCACTACAATCAAATACAACTACTTTCTCGGTTTCAAGTCAAATTTGTTTATTTTATGGATAAAAACATGTTTTTACTCTTAATGGTGCAGGAACCAATATCAGTCAAGAAAAGCAAGCTGTATTCTGTTTGGCCTCAGATCAACAGAATTGTTGAGTGCATTAACTGGTGAAGATGAAAGAAGCAGAAAGAACCCAATTTGGCTTTCAGAGTTAAGCAAGGACAGGAATTAAAGAAAAAAATTCTTTCTTGTTACTTGATCAAACGTAAGCTGGAGTCAGAGGATGAGTAACTATGGGAAAGCCATATTTAAATATTAAATAGTAAATTAAATATTAAGAAAATGTAAATTACAAAGCGTTAATCTGTAAGCATGAGTTAAAAGGAGATAAACTAAGATGGGCTAAAATTAATTAAAAAAAACAAAGGTTCATTTTTTAAACACATTCTAATCACTAAGCCATTGTTCTGTGATCTCATTTGAGATTTACAGTAGACACCTAGTTCCTGGCACAGATGTTCTAAACTGGTGTAAAATGTCTTTCATACAATGCTAGTTGTCAAACGTGAGTTAAAGCGAGCCGTGTGGTTACAAATGTAATCCACATATTTCAGTATAAAGTTAAATAGCAATCTGTGTTTTAGTGACTCAGGAAATGGTTTCCTGGTATGTGATTTCCTGATACTATAATAATTGATTTTTTTTTCATGGCAAATGATGGTTTGGTCAGGGCTGAGTGGTTAGATTTGGAGTAGGAGCTAATGTATTGAGGATCTAAACTATAAGAATAAATCAAAATAGGAAACATGCAGACTCTTAAGTAAACTTATATCTCTGCATACAGGGCAGAAGTTCAACTCTCAGAACTGTTTTTCCCACCCATTAACAGAATGAATGGAAGCACTCATGTTGGACATGGAGCACTCAACCCAGTACATACCAAGTTATGTAAACAAATTGCCCCTTTTCTCACAAAGTCTGTACCTACATTACCATTGCTGCTGTTCTAACAGTGGAAATGCTAGTGTAAACCAGTTATTCTACCTACCATCTCATCTAACACAGCTTAAAGCAGGGTCTGCACAACACTACATTTGAAATGCCAGTGGCTGCCTACACTAGTGCTCCAACTGGTGGAAAACCAGGAAGGATTGCAAGGTCAAAGAGAGTTGTAAAATAGGAAAGATCAGTTTGCTTTGAAAATATTAATTTGTGTCCATTTACAAAAACAGAGCCAATTAAAAATGACGGGGGTTGACAACGCTTACCTACCTAAGGTCTACCATAGGAACCCTATTACAGAAGAGTATTTGACAATATTAGTTTGCTCTTAACAGCTTTTCTACAGAGGACATTAAAATCAGACAGCCTCACAGAAGATGGGTTGGGGTGACACCTGCTTTAGATAATACTATCCTACTTTCCAGAAGAAGAAACTGACACATAGATGTTAAGTCTGACAATGGCCTTGTCTGCACTAGGAAACTGACTCAGTGCTAAAGCTGGCTATGTCCATAGTAAGGAACTATAGAAGTAGTTCTCCACCGGAGCTACCACCATTGTAGCTGGGAGTCCTGATGTAGACAAAGTGCTACCAGTCTCTATCATCATCAAGTTTGAACGTATGTCTGCACAGCAAAAGCTAGCATGGGCTAGTCTGTCCAAGCTAACCTTAATCCAGCTAGCACGGGTAACAACAGAAGTGCAGAAAGCACAGCACAGGCGTCACAGTGGGCTAGCAAGCCAAGTATGCACTACAAAAGACACACTGAAAGCGTATCTCAAGAAAACTGATGTGGATATCACAAGCTGGGAGAAGCAAGCCATCAACTGACCCCACTAGCGCCACATCCTCCATCAGGCAATAAGTCGCTTTGAGGAGAAGTGCCTTACCCTCGAACCTGAAAAGAGAAAGAAGGAAGGAAAAAGAAAGAACTTTCTCCCAGCAGGCAGTTGGCCTGACAGGAAATGTCTGTACCTATTATGGCGGATCTATGATTCCAGGATTGGACTCCTGAGTCATCTCAGGACCCATATGTAAATCCGTGGTAGAAATCATCCTTGAATCAAGGGATCGCCGATTATGATGTTGATGATGCACCCACAGTCCATCCCGGACTTGCACTACCCACACAGAAGCCTGGCTGTGGTGTCTTCACTATTATTGTTACCTGGGCTAGCTGGATTTAAGGTACCTCTGATAGGCTAACCCTGTGCACAGCGTTTTCTGTGTTAGACACCGTAAGTGAGAGTGGTAAAAATTCTGGAAGTTTGTTGCAATCCTACCACTGCTGGAAGCCCTACAGTAAAGAACACTGGTTCCCTGCAGAAAAAGATGTAGGGTGTCTGCAACAAGCATAGTAAAATGGTACTGAAAATGGTTTAACTGCAAGTGCACAGACAGGACTAAATCAAATTACCTACCATTTCTGAAACTGTGTTGAACATAGTTTGAACCTGTTCACCCTTGCAGTTAAACTACATCTTGCTCCAGGCCAGCTACACCTATTGCTGCTGACGCCCATTGTCAATAGGCAAATTTCTTAATGTAGATAAAGATAGTGAGTTACTAACTGAACCCAATGGTATAGTTGGTAACTGAGTTCACTCCCTGTATAAAAAGACTAATTATCATCTCTAAGTACTAGTGAGGGGCCCAGTTCCCTGGACTGAAGCCTTATGGTCTAGTTGAAATGGTTAGCTCTGGATTGACTGTTTGCATGGAACTGGGACACCAACAAAGCAGCTCTTGAGCCTTGCTGATGTTAACTTCTGTGGGCCAGTTCATTGAGTTGCATAAAACCAGACAATCCTCATAGTCTGAAACAATTCAGAAGAAGTTAGCCATCATCCTCATGTAAAGCAGGAAAAATTAAATATATAGAGCAAAGCCATTAAAGGGACTTTGTCAGCTAGCTTGTAACTTTACTTTCTGCCTGTGTGTAATATTTTTAGAAGTTTAAAGATGTAAATAAGCCTACTCTAAGATTAAGTTTCAATTACTGTAATGGATTTTTAAAGCAGAATCTGATGGGCACTTCCCATCAGATCACACTAATTTCAGGTGGTCAGATTTTTGGTCTAAAGCATTCAATTATGCTTCATTTTTAATTACTCTACGGCAGATTCTGCTGGGATTGTAGTGTGCACATATAAGGGAGTTGTAGATCCCATCAACCACTTATGAACCTCAGCTGCTAAAAGGGTGATCCTTTAAGTCCCTGTATAGCAGTAAATACTCATACTATAGGCCTGAGGAGAAGCCCTCATTGGCCATCAAAAAGATGGTAGAATTAAAAAGCATGTTGCTACATGTACAACCTGGTGAAGTGGAGTGTGCCTCAGGACAGTGCCTGGATTGGTCTCACCGTGGACCAACTTCAAGTATGGAGAAAAAGCACACAGTGGAATAAGATCTTCAAAAAAAACAGCACTCTTGTTTTATAGCACTGATGACTAACTCAGTGCAAACTGCAAAGTATAGCATTGCTTGGGATAAAGTGTCATCTTGAGATTCTTGTGAGCAATGCCTTTTGATCACTGACTTCACTTGATAAAAATGACCACCACATTGGGTACTTTTATTCCTTTCTATGTAGCAACCAGTTCCAGGAAATAATCCAGTCTTGGTTTATTGGTGTGATAACTGGAGATATGCTATTAAGTGACTATGCAGTGGTGTAACAATCATAGAGTTAACAATCATAGAATATCAGGGTTGGAAGGGACCTCAGGAGGTCATCTAGTCCAACCCCCTGCTCAAAGCAGGACCAGTCTCCAACTTTTTTTTTTTTTCCCCCAGATCTCTAAATGGCCCCCATCAAGGATTGAACTCACAACCCTGGGTTTAGCAGGCCAATGCTCAAACAACTGTTCAGCATTATTAGTATTATTCCTCACATGGTTTGTGATGAGTTTAACTTTGAAGCTCTTCAAAGTTGTGTTGAAAGTATCTTTATTCTACCCCCTCTGCCTCTTTTGCTATTTAATGGTGCCCTCAAATACCTGCTTTACACTAGTGGTCTGCTATTCTTCCTCTTACTTCGTGAAGTGAAGAGAATCAGCTATGTGAATATTTGAAGTACATTCACTTAGCATTAGGATTCAACTGAAATCTGTGTTGAGTAGATGACCCTAGACAATAGAGTATTATGATATCCTACTGGACAACTAGAGGTGAGCTGTTGAGGCAGCATTGTAAGAGGTAGGGAGGGGTACAGCAGAGCTAATGTGCTAGCACTCCATCACTCCGCTCACAAATTTGAAATCTGCCTGCTTTCCTGGCCCTAGTGTAAGAATAGGGATTGTGTAATCAAAAGCTGAGAGTTTTTTAATGGCTGCTGTGACTGAGGGGGGGGGAGGGAGAGCTCAGTGGTTTGAGCATTGGCCTGCTAAACCCAGGGTTGTGAGTTCAATCCTTGAGGGGGGCCACTTAGGGATCTGGGGCAAAGTTGGTCCTGCTAGTGAAGGCAGGGGGCTGGACTCAATGACCCTTCAGGGTCCCTTCCAGCTCTATGAGATAATAATAATAATAATAAATGGAGATATACCTATTACCTGTGGTTCCTTCAATAGCATTTTGTGCTCTTATGCTGGAATTTAGGTATGCAGTCTTAAGCTCGACAACCAGCATCCTTGGCCAGCAGAAGTATTATGTAGCTGATATCCCTCTCAGTCCCTTGAGCTGTATGAACCAGTGCAATAACAGCCTCCTCAGCTCAAGAGGGGAATGGTGGTCCCAGTAGAATCTTCTTTAGAACCCAAGCAACCAAATATACTAAAGCAGTGCTCCTAGTGGAGGGTGGCAGGTTCCTGAAAGCTAGCATGTGTGCACTGTGGTGCTGGCTCAGGGTGTACTGGTGGAATATATAGGAATCTTTGCTATCTTGATACTACTATGCTTGGTGATAGAGGAAGATTGAATGATAGCAGATAGGTGTTTGTAAATGGAAATAGAAAAGTAAGAACTTCAGACATTGGTTTGTTTGAATTCTAGCTTACAGCAAGAGCAGGTGGCTGGGTGAAGTTATGTTAAATGTCTAAACTATTCCTGTGACACATTTTTCCCCCTCCAGTACTGTTGACTTCATTGGAAGCTGCTATTTCACTGACATCTGCAAATGCAAACTGAAGAACATTGCATGTTTAAAATGGTAAGTAATACCATTTCAATGTGACTCGTAATCATACAAGCACGTGCTCTGCAATGCATGTGCTGCAGCAACAACATTGCAGCATCTCATTACTGACCACTAGCGTGCAAGCGCTTGGGTCACAAATGAAGTGAATTTGATATAACATTGCTCAGTGGAAACTTGGCCCCACTACCTTTGGACATGACTGTTAGTCTGTCATTGTAGAAGTCCCTAGCAGAAATGCATGGGACAATGCGTATCAAGACTAAGGTGGGGTTCTATAGGAAACTTGCATAGCACCTGACTGACTCCAGAGAGACTGCTTCAGTATTGATTTGAGATAGCTGTGTGAATAAAGTCACAATGAAATGCAGTTACTCATATCTTCCACTTTACTAAAACAGATACAGTGGAGAACTCCTATTTTATGAACTAATTGGGGATTCAGGAGTTCATAAAATTGAACATCTCAGTTACAGTAGCTTTGTATAACAGGTTCATAAAATTGAGGTTCTGCTGTAAGAGAACATGCTGTTGGCAGACCTACTCTTCAGTAGCGGATGGAAAAAATTAACATGAAAGTTCCTGGAGTTTGTTTATTTTTATTAATGCCTGATACTTAAGATACTGTTCCTTTAAAAAAAAATTCTGCTAAACTGCTCAAAAGGGTCACTTGTCTGTTTTATGCCTAAAATTTCAGCTTGCTCAGATTTGAATTTGGCCAGGAAGGTTCTTGGATTAAAAATAACAAGGTGGGTTTTTTTGAGAGACTTGGCTAGCAAGGAATTCTGGTTTGTCCAGATGCTAAAATAGAAAGCACACACTTTCTTCTGGGTGTGCTCCTGAAAGTGAAAGGAATCTACTACAGGTAAATTAATTAGGCTATAATCTGTTCCCACTCAAACCCTTAATTTCCATTTATTTCAATGGAGCAGAATCAGGCTCATATATACACCAACCTAATTACTTAGCTCTTACAACCTAATTACTTAGCTTTTATTGGGTCCTATTGTACCATCAATTTTAAGGAGAACTCTCCATTGATTTCACAGGGGAGTTCTATTTTAAAACCGAACAATCAGATTCCATGATAGATACAACAAATTTCACTGACTTAAGTTAAAGTACACTTGGGTAACAGACAGAATTTGGTTCTCTGCAATAAGACAAGACTCCCTGTCCAAGAAACATAAATCTTGTGCAACGCCACACACACACTCTTTCTCTAAGTAAATATATTCAGACACTTTTTGCACCACTTGTTTAAAAACTCGCCTTTAATTGTCCCCAGATAAGAATATTATACCAATTTGCCTGGTAAAGTGGTTAGATCCTGTTTAACATTAGGCTTAGTTGGTTCTTCATTGCAAACTGGCTTTCATCCACGAATTTACATGATCATTATTTTGTTTGTTTGCTGTTTTAGTGGCAATGTTGTAGGTTACCATGTGATTGCTCCATGCAAACCTTGCCTGCTGTCCTGTAACAATGGCCATTTCTGGATGTTTCACAGCCAAGCAGTCTTTGGTATAAACAGACTAGACTCCTCTGGTAAGGAACTCTTTATTCTGAACAGGGAAGTTCTGTTTAACTCACAGGAGAGTTAACTGGCAACTTCCTCCCTCTCCCCGCCAATAGCAAGGTGTCTCAAAGCATATGCTGTTTACTTAAGGTATATAACAAATCTATATTGAGTTGCCTTTCCAGCAGAGAGGCTTGTGGGGAAGGAATGCTGTATGAGGAAACTATTCATGCCACCTGGAGCTTAAAGTATCTAAAATGCAATATTAGGCTACTTCAAGTTTGTGTGGCTTTATATAAAAAAAAAGTCACCGGGCTGTAAGATTAATTGATCAGAAAATTTACTCTAACCTCTTGCTGATGGGAATCAGGATTTTCTGAGGCAATATTGTTATGCAAACTGCACAAATACAAGTGTAAATGCAGAGCCACAGGATACTATTTCTAGTAGTGTGTGTAGCTTCACTGTGCTATTAAGCAACCCTCCACTGACTGGTTATTCTGAGTTGAGCTGTGTTGTCACTGTGACCCTATATAACTTTTTCTGTTGATCCCCATTAGCTTAGGCTGAGGTTACAACCGATACTAGCTCTTACTATTTAGTTCGCTTGAGTTCCTTTTAAACAACTAATTGGCACACAAACTACAAGTATCTAGCACAGGGGTCGGCAACCTTTCAGAAGTGGTGTGCCGAGTCTTCAGTTATTCACTCTAATATAAGGTTTTGCGTGCCAGTAATACATTTAAACATTTTTAGAAGGTCTCTTTCTACAAGTCTATAATATATAACTAAACTATTGTTGTATGTAAAGTAAATAAGGTTTATAAAATGTTTAAGAAGCTTCATTTAAAATTAAATTAAAATGCAGAGCCCTCCCCCGGACTGGTGGCCAGGACCCAGGCAGTGTGAGTGCCACTGAAAATCAGCTCGTGTGCCGCCTTCGGCACGCGTGCCATAGGTTGCCTACCCCTGATCTAGCATAATCAGTCCTTCTGGGTCTTCCCAAAGTATGTGGCCTTTTACTAGACCATCTATATTTCTGTTTCTCATACACAAGATTAGTTAGTTTAAACACTTTCACAATGTCATCTGTGCCTCAAACCAACACAATTAATGTAACCTGGCCGTAAGGGGATTACCAATAGCTACATGATTATTTCATATAACTCTTCATACAGGACTTGCTACTATCGTCTAGTTCGAAAGGATATTTCTAGAGATCCTTTTTGAATAAAAATAGAAAATAACCTAGACCTGGGCAATGTTGTCTTATTTCATCTAATAGGTTTTTCAAGGACTAGAGCCATTCATTTTGTGGCAATGAATTCAGTTTTTAATCTAACTCAAACGAGGTCAGAATACAAATTAAGTTATTTACAATCCTTTTTTCCAGGTGTGAATTTACTGCTTTGGGGCAATTTACCAGATTTGGATGAAAGCACTGATGAAGACCTGTCTGGCATCTCTGAGGAGGAGTATATCAGATAAATATTATCAGCAGCGTATTCCCTTGTTACCTTGTATTGCAGCTTTTTTCCCACTGTCTTAATGTACAAACTCAAGCAATACAGTAAACAGGAAGGCTGGCAAACCGTTTTTCAAAAAGGGTATAAGCTGTCTTAGTCCAATGTAACATGCCCTATAAGCATCCCTCTCAGCTTTAAAATGCGCCTATCTGGAAAATGAATGGCATACAGATGGCCGCTACCTCTGGTTTTAGGGCTATTTTGTTCTTATAGTTCTAAGTCTTAACAGCTGCAGGTAAGGAAAACACAGGCTTTGACACTTCTACAAGTACCAGCTGCTGCCTGTTTTTCCTTCCTAAATAACAGCTCAGTTGTGGATCAAAAGTCTTGGTATCACTGAAAGGAATTTAATTTTTACCTTTAGGGTAGTGCTATTGAGGAATAGTTACTCTGGTGAGCTGTGACAGTATGAAGAGAATTCTATGGGCTCCAGTTATGCCTCCTTCTGGACTCTGCCTTTTCTCTCTTCCCATTCCACCCATAGCCAAGAAGGTGGTATATGCACAGTCTCCTTTGAGGCCACAATCAGTGCTGTCGAAAGAGTGGGCCAGCAGGGATTGCTGAAACTGTACAGCCATCTCTCTTCATCCTGCTTTGGAGTTGTTTGCTTGTGAAACCACTAGGGAGATGAGTGTTGGGATGCTCCTGAACCTGGGTCTCTCGCCTGAGTTTTTTCAGAGCGTAATAAGTACTCAGTTCTGCTCAAAACAACTGCATAAGAAATTTATAGTGAGTTTTGCTGCCAGTGAACAGAATGGCCGACAAATGGTAAATAAGGAAGTATGCTGGGAACTGGCACACTTCCCTGCTTTAAATGGAAATGAATCATGTTCAATGAAATATTAGCATAACTATTCTTAAGAAATGTTACACAGGTGAGGGAAACTCCTCTTGCTCTGTAGATGTCTCCCTATTGCAGTGAAAAACTGAAAGAGGGAGAAAAGGCATAGTTTCCAAGCAAAATAATCTGTAATTATGTTTGTATATTTTGTCAGTATTAAATGAGAGGAGCAGTAAGTATGATGCTGGAGTAGCATGTGTGACAAGTTTAGGGCCAGATTCAATCAAATCTCCAGCTGGCTCTTGTGCTGATGGAAGGTGGGTAATCCCCTCAGAGTCGGTGGTGGAAGGTGGAAAGGAGGCAGCCAGACATGGTTTGGAGTGAAATCTGGCTTCAAGAGTACTGTTCTGCCTGCAGCTACAAAGTAACTGCTTCAGCCAGTTTACGTTCTCAAATGAAAAGTTTTCTTGTTTCTAAGGCTAGGAAGTTCTAAGAGAATAACTTTGTAAAGAAAAACCATCTGACCAACAACTTTTAAAAAGGTAGACATTTACTTCAGAACAGAAATATTTAATGGGAAGATTTCTGAAGTGACTTATTTTACATTTATGTAAAGAGGGCTCTAGCTAGATGGTGCTTTATATGCCAATTACAGACATAGGGTGAGATTTTCAGAAATGCCTAAGTGACTTACCAGAAATATCATCAATAGTGGGGCATAAGAACAGCCATACTGGGTCAGACCAATGGTCCATCTAGCCAGTATCCTGTCTTCCCACAGTAGGCAATGCCAGGTGCTTCAAAGGGAATGAACAGAACAGGCAATCAGAGTGATCCATCCCGTCGTCCACTCACAGCTTCTTGGAAAGTCAAGGAGACTTGTGCTCCTGAAGCACTTGGTAAAACCCTACCCACAGTCCCTAAGATGAAGAACCAACAGAGTAAGTCTGCAGTTCTGCAATGAGCTCCATGGGGGTAGACTCCTCTTCATTTATTTGGGCTCGGTGAACATCAGGACAGTGCCCATTGTGCAAAACCTCTTAGGTTCTGATCTTACAAAGGACTGCCCTGGAAATCTGTGTGTTAAAAGAGGTTTTTTTATCTCACACAGCGATTGTTTGAGACCACTTCGGATAGTCCATTTTTACAAAGCCATTGTTTTATTGTAAACCCCTAGCTACATCCCCAACCAAGATTTATACCAAACACCACATACTCACTAGCCATAGAAAAACACGGCCTTAGACACTGAAGAACACAACAGAACGGCAGTTGCAGGCATCCTGCTCCCTGTAACAAGCCCCCAACACAAAGCTCATTTGTGTTTTGCAGAAGCCAAAGCATTCCATTCATAAACCACATGTAGACTTGGTACATCTGGTTAGCTGAAGATACATCACTTGAAAGATGCATTTACAAAAGTGAAGTAGTACATGATAAGGTAGGGTGGATTTCCTGAATCCTACTAAAAGCAACTCCAAGATTGATATCAAGATTAACATTTTGTATATTCTCTGTTAGGCTCTGAAAAGATGCGATGAAGGTAGACTCTTGTTTTAGTACTTTACTGTATCGGTTCTCAATTGGTGTTACTACCTCTTCTGTGTTGGCTAAAGTGTGTATTTGCTATTTTTCTGTATTTGGATGTCTTGTTATGACTGTGTGCTGTCTACATGTGTATCAAATAAAAGTTGATTTATACCACATTCTCCTGGGGGATATATTAAGTTCACATTATGTAGCTGGGGGATTGTCTAACTTTTATACTTAAGGATACATCTGTAGTGATTAGCTAACAAAAATAATGAAACAACACATTCTAGCTAACTCAGCTCATTTGAAATCTTCCCTACTGTGTAAGGACAGTAATGGCCCGATTTTCAGAGAGACTGAGCACCCATTATTCCAGTTAAAGTCAAAGTGAGCTACCAGCTGCTTAGCACCTTGTCTCTCTCACCAAGGGAAATTGGTCCAATAAAAAAAATATTACCTCACCCACCTTGTCTCTCTAATAGCCTGGGACTGACATTGCTACAACACCACTGTATACTTTAACTGTTAGAGACCCTCCACAGGACTCATCCACAGCAGTGCAGCTGGGAAACATCACAAAGTACATAGATGTAGGTTCAGGGTCACAGATTTGGTTTGGATGAAAAAGTATTTAAAACCTGAATTTAAAAAAAACAACCCACAAGTAAATAGCTTTCTTCAGGACCTTGTGCAACAATGCTGCTGTCAGTGGTGATGCATTTTCTTTCCTTTGATGCATAATTCAGCATTGATTTCTAGCTAGTGGGGGAGGAGGGGAGAGAAAAAAAATCACAGAAAGACACTGATAAATTGCAAGGCTCTTTAAGGGGGAAGAGAAACAAAGAAAGAACACATTTAAATATTCTTCATTATTCCCTGATACAAATGTAAGATTATGATTAGGCATTAATTTATATCACCATTCATGTCAAAGTGCTTCACAAATGACATTCAGATAGGAAACCTTTAGCCATTGAAATGCAGCCAGCTCTAGGATAGAAGGCAGCTGCCAAGCAAACAGCATGCTGCCAGGACACCTGGGCAAACCCTATTCTGTAATGAACGTTGGCATGTGATCTTCATCCAAATGGACCATGTGGCCCTTGATTATTGAGGGTCAAACCAGAAAGATCCCATGCTCTGTTATAGCCTGGAATGCAGCTTATTTACTTTGGAAACAGAGCCTAAATCACCCCTGCTAGGATTGAAACCTGTGGCTCTAGCTATCTCAGAGAGGGCTATTATGCCATGCAGCTCCAGCAGCCATTGTGGTATGGAGACTAGAGGTGCCAAGTTTTGCTTTGTTGCCCCCCTCATACATGCCATGCTCAAGACTTTCACTTATAAAACACAGTGACATAATACCTGTAGTCATGTATTATAAACCACTTTATTTTTGCATACGTAATTGTTTCTCCATGTTTTATTAAGTCTGTAAGATATGTGGACCCCTAAAAGCATACCCTCAGGAAGAGCACATGTAACCCACACACCTCCTGGGTGTGGTGTGCTGTCCCATCTAGTGGCACCAAGACCACTTAGAGAGAAAGATTAATAAGTCTGCTCTACAGCCTTAGCTAAGAGGCCTATGGCTTTTAGCTCATGTAGTAGAGGCTCATGCATTTAGCTCCAGAGGTCCCAGGTTCGGTCCCACCTGCCGACAACAGCCATCTGTTGGTTTTACACACACACACGCCAAACAGCCTATCATTTGTTTTGGGGCAGCACCTAGATGCCCCAACTGAGACAGGGACCTCTTGTGTTAGAAACACATAGTGAGAGACCATCCTTGGGCCAAAGAGCTTCTAATCAAAATACGCTAGCCCAGGGGTTCTCAAACTGGGGGTCAGGACCCCTCAGGGGGTCATGAGGTTATTACATGGGGGGGCTGTGAGCTGTCAGCCTCCACCTCAAACCCCGCTTTTCCTCCAGCATTTATAATGGTGTTAAATATATTAAAAAGTGTTTTTAATTTATAAGGGGGGGTCACACTCATGGGCTTGCTATGTGAAAGGGGTCACCAGTACAAAAGTTTGAGAGCCACTGGACTAGATGATCTGCTGGTCTCTTCTGACCTAGCCAGATAAAGGGTGCAAGGGAAAACAGAGGAACGGAGAGTGACTTGGCCAAGGGTGCCCAGCAGGTCAGAGGTGCAGCCTGAGTCATACCTGAGTGAGTCTGAGAAGGAAAATCCTTAGCCCCAAGTCTACAGTAAGCAATCTAGGACTGCTGTGGCTGCTTCTGCAAGGTATAGAGAGGTGAATGTAGACCCCAACCACAACATGCATGTGTTGGCTAGCGAACATGGCCAGCTCATGGATTCGGACACCAAGAACTGGTCCACCTCCCATTTGTGAAGCATTCTTGTGCTTCTGCTGCCTTCTTGATGTTTCTTCAGCCTTAGTATATATCCTGAAAAAGATCCAGTGGATACAGCCAATATCCCAAATGAAGATAGGGAGCCCACTGGAGAGAGATTGCCCTACATATGCATGGAAACATGGCATTCAAGAGAGCAAGAGACTTGTTCCCATATCATGTAGTACGCAAGGGCTATCATAGGGGAGCAGCAATGCATAAGCTGGCTTGGGCTTGCATATCCCATACAAAACTAATTCCAGATTGTTGAATTTTGGATGATCCAATATAGTATGAAAAAAAATGAAAAAGCAGCAGTATTTTGACACCAGCGACTAGCTATGAGGCATCACAGCTGCTTTGCTATCTATGATGTCTCTTGTCAGAATTCATGCCCAATGCAGGCTGAACAAACTGGCCTGCACTCCATATTGATTTCCTGTTAGAAAGCATGTCTCACATTTTGGACAACAGTAGTGGGGGAGAGGGGGAGGAGGGGGAGGTCCAGGTCTGAACTCTTCAAAAAAATCTCTGGTGCTTAAGTTTCCATGTCATCTGCGGTTCTTCGCAATACTGACAGCTTGACGTCTCCGGGTAACATCACGCAAGGGAAATTAGCTCTGTGTGTCTGTTACCAACTTCCAGCTGTGTGTCAATGTACGTTGGAATTTGTGCGCAAGGTTGTGAAGCAACATGGATACAAAGAGACTGTGGTGCAGTCAGATAAATGTGAAAGATAATTCCCCAAAGAAGTGCTTATTAAAATACCAGTGAACGTCACTCAGATGCAGCTGCAACTGCACCACAATTAGTTCCTGCTGCGCTATAGCGGAACCTTATTATAGTTAGATGGATCCTAGCATATATCCTATTCCAGTATGCAACATTTGCCCTTGTTGGGGGGAAATTCATCTGGGCATTCAGGGTGGGATTTTTCCAAAGCAACTAAGTGAGTTAGGTGCACAAGTCCCATTAAAAGTGAATGGATTTGTGATCAAGTCACTTAGGCATTTGAAAATCCCACTCACAGTCACTCGAGTCACCAGTGAAAATGGGCTTAGTTTTGCCCCTTTTTGCTGTTTGCCCACATCACAGAGCCGACTCCATACTCCAAGGATTTGCAAGTGTGACAGAGGTCCGGACTGAAGAGTATTGGCAGAGAAGGGGTGGAGGAAGCTTGCCCAGCCTCTGCCTTCACTTTACTTAAGCTTCTGCCCTCAGCACCTCACTTTTATAAGAAACATATTTGTCCTTGTATTACAAAAATGCGGGGCCAAGTTCAGCCCTAAAACTACTGGCATTTAACCAAGGATGAGTCTGTCCCGTTGTGCTTACAGAACATACCCAGATGGCTTTTTTAAGCTGAAGCTGGCAATGGGGGAAGCACAACAAGATGGTATGGAATCATTATTCATGCATGACAGAGGAGAACAGTTTAAAGCAAGCTGCTTTGAATGTGAGAAGAGTATTCATTATGAGCATTTTATATAGGCTTTGGCCTGAATTAGAACATCGAGTGGGACTGCAAGCCCAGAAATGTTTGGAGTCTTGCATGTTATTGGAACTGTGTAATTAAAAATAGAATTAAGAACCCACCTTAAAGTGTTGTGCATTCCAAGAAAAGTTACAATGGGTTGGTAGGTTGGCAAATACAAAACGTAGGTCCTATTCTCCTTTTGTTTACAGCTTTATACCACTGCAGACCCAGAGACCCAACGGAGTTACTCCCAATTTATTCCTGTGTAAATGGGAGGAGGATTAGGCTCATGTACTCCAGTTTGTTAAAGAATAAACCAGTTGCCTACGGACACGAGTGTTGTCAATCCAGGAGGATAAAGCTGCACTAGCAGCCTCATATGGAAGCTAGTGAAAGGGAATTGTGCAACCATAGCATTACTTGGTTAGAAAAGCAGATCGGAAGACAAAGGGTCACCTTTAAGAGGTGATGATGGTGCAGGTTATCACCAATTCCAACCTGGCATAAACTCAGACATTAGTCAATACCTAAATGCTTGGCCGTTTCTACAGTATGCACTGAAAGGTGACATTCACTCCTCTACAGAGGGCCAGCAAAACACTCAAAATAGGTACAAAAGGCTTGTGCTGGACCTCAGCATAGGGGTGACTTTCACCCTGAAAATAGTAGCAGGGCATTATCAAATTGATTTTTTGTGTGTCCACTATTAATGTAATTTAGATACAATTTCTATTTCCCTCAGTTGATACAGAAATGCAAGATTCATAGGCACCAAGAAGATTTTATGAAATGGAAGATGCCTGCAATCTCTTCCAACTATTGTATGGAATAAAAACGGGGACAGCTTCAGAAGCATCTGGTGCTGACCACTGTCAAAGACAGGATACCAAATTAGATGCACAGCTGCTCTGATCTGGTATAAATCTGCCAGGCATAATATATGGAATTGAACAGCTCTTTACCTGTCATTCATTGCTGAGGAAAGATGCCTGTCTGAAACAGGTCTGCACTTGCAGTCATGCAATTGCTATTTCCAACAGCTGCAAACAAGAAGCCAAGTTTCATGTGATTAAAAAAAAAAAAAAAGAATGAAAATATATACCACACTTTGCTCAGTGCTTTGAGAGCTACGGAGGAGTGCTACGTAGCCAAGTACGAAAACAAAGGTTAAGTCGTGCAAATAGTACAAGCTGAAGTCCCAAAGAGCCTGAAGTAGAAGGGTCAAGTGATTCAGCGAGAGGGGAGGGTCTCAGACCCAAGGCTTCAGCTCAAGCGGGAGCAACTACACTGCTATTTTTAGCCCCGCAGCCAGAGCCCCACAAGCCCCAGTGAATAGACCGGGCTCAGAGACTCGGTGCCAGGACTTTTTCTTTGCAGTGTAGACATACTCTTACCGCTTTGTGCCTTAATTCACACACACACCCCTTTAAAAGGAGGAGGAGAATACCCTATCTGATGGGTCTAATTAGCTATTTATAAGGCACTTTGAACTACAATCTCTCCATACAGCAATCTCAAAGTTTTATTGTGTGTATTCCCATCTAAACTGCGGTCTCAGCACCAATTCATTCATAAAACATGAAACGCCTTCTAGGTAACTGACAGTGAGGCAGGTGTACAGCAGCTCAGGTTACAGTTCCTCATTTACACATTAAAGGTGGCAACAATGAGTTACAGGCAATCTCCAGTGGATTACAAAAGCTTGATCCTGAGGATCTAAAATTAAATCACTGTGAGCACTGCCTGAAGTCACCCCTCTAACCAGGGCTTCAGGAGCCCCAGAGAAAGGCTGGAGGCCAACAGTAAGATCAAAGGACTTGGCAACAAGAGCCACTTGGATAAGGACAGCGCCACTTGTCCTAAGTCATTGAGCCTTCTCTGGCTACAGCAGGCATGTTCAAAGCTTGGGCACCGATTACTTTGGCACTCTAGCCACAGTGTGATATGCCAGACCCTGGCAGCAGACAAAGCTCCTACCCTTCCCCCTCACGGTGCCATAGTATTGTATTTCAATGGTGGCATTTATTTCTATATTACTACTAATGAAAGGTGCTAGATGGACAGCCCTGGAGGAAACCAAAGTCCTCCAATTGTCCACAGCATGGGCAGAAGCAGCTCCAGCTTCCACTCATCCTGCTCCGATATAACATGTCCGAACCATGATCTGGGAGGGAGAGGCGTTCCAGCTTCATGACCCACGTTTTCCCTGATGATCTCTCAAGAGAGCCTCAGTGAAGGGGGTTTGTGGGGGAGTATGTGTGTGGGGGGGGCAGGGATCAATTATGATATGGCACTTACGTACTAGGAAGTGCACAGACTCCTCCAAACAGTCTCTCACTGGCCAAACTGACTTTCAGTCACTACTTCAGAAGTGACCTAGAGGCAGGGCCGGCTCTAGGCACCAGCAAACCAAGCAGCTGCTTGGGGCAGCACATTTGCAGGGGGCGGCATTCGGGCCATCCTTGTTTGTTTGTTTTTTTAACTCACTTCTTCCCCTCTCACAACCCTGCAGAAGCGGAGCCACGGAGCAGCTGGGGATCCAGCATGGGAGCTGAGAACCCACGGGACCCTGGGAGCTGTAGTTCCTTGGCTAGCTCCCTGCCTAGAGAGCCAGCCCTGGAGCAGGGAAAGAACTACATTTCCCAGCAATCCCTTGGCCGCTATCAACAGGAAAGGGAGGGGGAAGGAGTGACGTAGCTGAGCCATGCTGTAGCTTGCTGTGAGTTGAAAGGGGTGGCCCTGTGAATGGGGAACAAGTGTGCCCAGCCCAAGGGGTAGGCGGCTTTGGTGCAGAGATCCCCTTCAGAAGACTTCCCCAGACTGGATTAGGGATACTGGTGTAACCTCACCTTGCAGCCCCCAAAGAAGGAACTGGGTGGACTAAATGGACAATGTACCTCTGTATCTGAAGCCTAGCAAGGGAGGTACGTGGATCCCACTAGAATTTAAAATGAAAACTGAAAGAGGGGAAGCTCTACTAGAGGACTTGGGCAGCTTTAGATACAGTACCAGGCACGTAGGAGGATTTCCACTTCTGAACCATGGAAGCAGAAATTGGCTTTTCCTTTCTAGATTTAGCTAATATTCAGAAAGGGAATCTAGCACCTGCCCTCCAGATTTGAACACCCTCAAAATTCAGGAGTGCTCACGCTCAATTTGGGCAGCTGTTACTTCATTTCTCCCAAATCAAATATACTGATCCACTGTAACTTGCTGTAGATAAAGTAGGATAAAATTGAGCAAGAAACGCTTCCCAGTGGTTATTAGGACTGGAATTGCTATTTTCAACAGCCATTGCTTTTTTTTTTTTTAGTTTTATTTGTTTAAAAGGAAGACAGTGATATTGCATTGGCAAATTCCCCATAGAAACAAAGAGTGGAGCAAAAGAATAATAAAGGCACCTCAACTGTTCCTCATTTATGTAGGACTGTCTTATAATATGCATCCAGATATCCTCCAATCACACAAGCTGAAAATTGTTTCACTTTACTGCAGTTCTGTAACTATATGGGAACCAATCCTGTCTGTGTTCTGTGCACATCCAAAATTCCTGCTGAATGACCCGCCCTGGGAGCGAGTTACCAGTGACCCAGGGCTGGGACAGCAGGAGGGTGCATGTTGGGGGGGGAGAGCCAAGGGCTGGGGCAGCAGGGGGTGTGGGTGGGTAGGTGAGGGGGGAGCCCAGCGCTGGGGCGGCAGGGGGTGTGGGTGGGTAGGGGAGGGGGGAGGCCAGCGCGGGGGCGGCAGGGGGGGTGGGTGGGAGCCCAGGGCTGGGGGGGGCGGCAGCCAAAAATGTTTTTGCTTGGGGCAGCAAAAAACCTAGAGCCGGCCCTGCCTAGAGGCGAGAGGCTCCATTTAGAAACCCTTGGCCAAGGAAGCTGCATTTTGAGAGGGCAGGAGGCTAGCGATAGCATTGACTTTGCTGCCATGGAACAAACCTGGACCCATTCCCAAGCCTTAGGTGCCTGTTCATGGAGTTGCTGGATCAGCAGTCACAGCAGAGGAGGCAGACTCCACCCTAAGGAAAGACAGATGAGCCTCGTGTAGCCCTTGGGGGATAAATGACAGGTCACTTCATCCAGGCGCGAAGCAACAGCTTTTTATTACTTTAAAAATTCCTGCAGAAATATTAAGACACCAGCTCACCACTCTGCTGGCCTGGTTTAAAAGCCAAAGGGCGTGCTGCTCAGGGTCTGAGTGCATGAGAGAGGCTGGAGGGCAGTGGTTTTCAGTTTGGAGTGAAATATACCTCAGGACATAAGATAACCTCTTACTAATGGGAGTTAGGAAGAACCTCCCTCCAGCTGCCCACTGCACAGGTGTTTCACATCTTCCTCTGATGCAGCTGGTACTGGCCGCTGTTAGGAACAAAGAGAGGGAAGATACTGCATTAGAACCACTGGTCTGCTCTAGTGTGGTAATATCCATGGAAAAGCTGGCGAGCAGAGCCACCAGTGACTGAAGTAGCCAACACTCAATGTTCATGTAACGTGGCACGTCCTGCAACATTACACTGGCACGACATCCAGATGCATACTTCCCCAGGGGAGGGGGAGGTTATTGCACAAACTGATCTGGCTCTGAGTCAAGATGTTTTTCTTGATATTCAGCCTAATTTTGTTCCTTTGCCTCATCCCTCCCAGCATGGATGGGCTTGGAAGGGAGGGTGTTAATTGCAAGCTGGGGCCTCATGGGGAAAGGGTTAACTAAGAAGTTGGGAGGGGAAGTACAAAGGCTTTACAGATTTAGTCTGTCAGATCTATCAAGGAGCCCCGCAAGGCCTGTGCACGCCTTAAAAAACTGACACCGGGTGTTGAGCCAGTTGGAATATGCTCAGGGGAGAGGATGGATACAGAGCCATCAAAGTTGACAGGGCTCGCCCTTTCTCCTGCTGGAGAGGGGAGAGGCTTCTTTGCATTAAGTGACGTGTGGGCACACCAGCCCGAGCAACACAGTGCCTTACAGTGATAAAGCAATTGCCACACCTGAGCAGACTGCTGGTCTATCTAGGTCCTTCAGCCTTGGCCAACACTGCTTCAAGAGAAGGTTCTCTCCACCCACACAAGTCATGCAGCTTCTGGAGCCCCTGTAGGTGAACGGCTGACCCTTCAAGCATGAGATTTGAGTATCCTTATTGTCTTGATTTATATGAAAGACAAGATCCTCTCCTGCTGCTGAGGCCTCTCAACCTGAGCTCCTGCTGAAGAGAGACATGCAGGAGATACTGGACTCAACTGGTGAGAGGTCCATTAGTTAATGAGATATGGGACCTTTCATCTCAAAGTCACCTGTTTAAACTCAGCTCAGGTTGGAAGTGACCAAAAGTATTGATCATTGGGTGGCAGTGCCAGGACCTGTGTGCAAGGAGTCTAGTGGGTTGCAGCTCAGTTCCTAGTAGAAAAGCATCCTCATCTCAAGGCCACCTCAGCAGAGAGGTCAAGAGCTGATCGGTCCATGAAGCCTGCCCTTCCTTCCCCACCACTAAAGGTAATTTTTACAGAACAAGGTTGAAGCACATGAATGGGGTGAAATGGGGGAGGGGAAGCATGTACTGCCACCGCACGCATGCACATCTGCCATGGATAGCTAGAGAACTTCAGTCTCTGGATCTCAATTCCATCGCTGTTATCAGCGCACAAAGGAAAAGAGTAAGAGATATTAGCATTGTGCTCAGTGAAATGTGATAACAGAAGATCTGGCTCAATCTATAAATTCAGCCAAACCTAAAGAGTAAAAGGCTTCTCTGCAGAACACACACGTTCTATTCTCAGATAACAGTGTGAAATAAAGACCATTGGGGGGGCAGGAGGAGCAAGAGATAAATATTAATGCAAAAAGCGAGGGGCACTGATATTTTTAAAGCATTCATCTTAGGTTATAAGCAGCTTATCTTAGATTCTAACATATGCGGTATCCTTGGGAACCAAGTAACAGATCACAAATCAGATGTGTCAACATTTATCAAACCTTCCGACTAATCAAACCCCACGAGTTCTTATAGGAACAGAGAATCTGCCATGCAGGGTCGAGGGCCAGCCCTGCATTCACTACTGTGTGTGTGCGTGTGCGTATGTGTGTGTGTGTGGGAGGGAGGGGGGGCGGAAGAGAGCCTACCACTAATTGAAAGGAAAGTTTGCCTAAGGAATGCAACCTATGTTATTGGTCTCTGTCTGATGTCCTTCCTGGAGCACTGGCCTATATCCGCAGCTTCAGAGGAAGACGAACAAAAGAAACCCAAAAGAAAAAACACATTATATAGGTATAGCTAATGCGGCCATCACCATGGTGCCTTGGCCGCATTAGCTATCCTGTCCCCTTCCCTTGCACAGCTTGAAGCATGTGATTAGATTACCCTTACTTTACTCCTGGCAGAAAAACAAAAAACAACAAAAATCCCCCAGCTAACACTATAAAGCAATGATAGAACTAGAAACAGCTCAAGAAAAAGGCAACGTTACCACATGACCCACCTCCCATCCCTAGGGGAAAAATTCAGACATTTCCAACAAAACCAGCCTCTTTCCAAACAGGGGGAGGTTTCCCCACCTGGAGCCACAATATAGCTGCTCAAAGAGTTCTGTCTACACATGATCAAGGGAACATCCCATTAGCCACTCTCAGGGTAAAGACCCCTGCACTGTCTGCAAGAGACCTGTCCAAGAATTAGCTAGTGTCTAGGCACTGCTTGCCTAATCTTGCTTTCCCAGTGAGGTTGCGATTGTGACCTGTGATGGCATCACACATACTTTGGCAGACATGGTCACTGGCCCAAAGAATATGAGGCAGTGTCTCCAATGTTAGCATCTGGAATAATGGATTTAAAACCATGGCGCGCTCTGTTCCACGCAATAGCATTGCATGTGCTCCCAGATAGACAAAAAGAATGCTACCAGCCTGTGCCTGGATGAGAATAATAACACAGCCTGTTTAATATTGTTTGTATGATGGAGGCCCAATGAGGTCCCAGCTGAGCTCAGGCACTGTACATATGCTTGTAGTAAGAAACACTGCCAGCCCCTAAGAGTTCACAGTCTCCGCAGTCAGAGGATGGGAAGCAGGATAGAAGCACAGGGACTTGCTCAAGGTCACCAGCTCAGTGGCAGAGCTGGACCAGAACCTATATCCCAGGCCAGCACCCACTGGTGCACATTGCCTCTCCAGGTTTACAGCTTCGGCTTATAAGACATGCTCGTTACAAAATCCCCAGGCACATGCACAATTTCAAAACCATAATGGACATAACAAGGCATAAGTTAAAAGACATGCATCCTAGGAAATAAACTGAATACCTCCCCCACAGTCACATGGCTGCAGGCAAACGCTGGAGAAAAGCCTGTACCTTGCCCTGAAAGTCAACAGATTCTAGTTTTGTTTGTCCAGCATGGAAATCTCACTATTGATGAGACTAGATGGTGTAATAAGTTCCTTGTTCTGAAAAAACACTGTACTGATCATGCAAGAACCGTTTGCCTTCAAACAGAATCTAATGCTCTAGTGTGTCATAGATCCTATACTGCTAGTTGCCCATACAGATTCTCTTCTAGCTCACGTGGCAGGGCCCATGCTTTTGGACCAGAAGGATCAGAGTTCTAGCCCCACTGTGGCCAGCAGGTACTGAATGGATATGGCGTGCAGCACAGTGGCAATTGGGAAAGTTTTCTGGGACTATGGATTTGTGACAAGATTTAAAATTACTCCAGTGATGGGTGTCTTATAAAAGACATTAGAAAAGAGACAACCTGCATGCCTCGTTTGCACACATCCGGGTGAGCATACATGCTGAGCCTGGCAATCATCCAGATGTATCTAGACGTTTTTAAGGTGCCAGCTACTGTGTTATCCCAGTGCCAAACAGGCAACACCCTGTGGGTTTGCCAGAGTGCTGAGAGATGCATTCCACAAACAGGGGCGATGAGAACAAACAGCTCAGTCAATCAAACTCTAGCACTGAAAGGCCCATCTGCCACTTGTGATGGCGAAGCCAAAGCAAGGGTGGGAGAGAAAACACGCCACGTCCCTGTGCGTGACCCAAATGTCTTCACAGCCCACAGAAGCCATTTTCAGAGTCTGACATCCTATCCGGGCCACGTCTGGGCGGGAGCAACAGACCAAAGGGTAATTCCCTTGTCACTTGTGGTGGAAACCGGAGAAGCCTCCCGGGCAGCAAAGGAGCTGGAATGGCTTTTTCCTGCCATGGAGCAGCGACATCAGGCTACTTCAGCCTGACTGAACATCGTTTTACCTTTCATTATCTCTGTCATTTGTCAGGGTTAATAACAGATTTCACACGCTCAACCAGATGTTGTACGGTAAACCACCGTCAGTCCAGCACTGCCTCCTAAAACCACCTCTTACTCTGCCTGCCTCTCTGCAGCTTCATGGCCCAGGAAATTTACCACCCTGTCTAGTTCAGCTCCCAGCCTGGAAACTGAGGCTGTATCGCCACCTGCTGTACAATGAGAATTGGCTTGGGGGCAGCAGTGGGGGGTTGGGGCCAGTGACAACAGATTCCCATCAAAATATTTGTTCAGAGTTTTAAAATATAAATTCCCCACTCCTCGCTTCTCTTTGTAATGATCCTTGGGGTCTTCAAAGTGATTCCCTTCTCTTCCAGGAAACACTTCTCCCATCCCCTTGCACACACATTCCTTTGTTATCCTAGGGTTCTTCTTCAGTGCTGGGGACAGGTACTGGTTTGGTACTGTAGGGTTGCTGCGGAGTGCTGCTGGGTACCTGCCATTTATTTATTTAGGATCTGATCCCAAGCCCACTGAATTCAATGGAGAAAGATGTCACTGACTTATTAAGAGGCTGATCTATACATTTAAAAACTTTTAATTTTTTTTTTTTTTAAACCTCAAAGTCCCCACATATTGAGAATATGGGCTTTGCAAAGAGGATAACATTTTACTCAAGGTCTCTTACTCACATGCTTCTAAATAAATTCTCATTCATTCCTGTGCCCCTTTACCCCAACTCTCAGACTCTTTTCAATCCCTTTCATGCACTTAACCCCCCTCCCCCCCGCCCCAACATGTGTGCACATACACGGGTCCTTGCCCTATTTTCCTCAGCTATGAGCCCACACTCTGTGCTATGTATAATCTACAGTGTGGACACCACCTTCATTAGCACTGGTCTGGTACTGAATCCTTTCTACTCCTCCTAGGCTTTTTCTAATGGAGGAATCTATTATTTATATTCCAGGAGTACCCAGAGGCCCCAGTCAGAATCAAGGCCCCATTGTGCCAGATGCTGGACAAACACATAATAAAATCCAGCCTCTGCGCCAAAGAGTTTACAGTCTATGCATGGGGCATGATGTGATGTTCATGGGGTTGGGGGAATTGTACCACTCTATTGTTCCAGTTACATCCCTCAAAACAGACCCTTTGGTCACACCATCCTTTTACATTTCCTAGGACACAGCAGAAAGTCAACCATACCAACCACTGTGGGTTAAAATAGTATTGCAATAAACTAATGAGTTGACAGAAAATGCCAACATCTAATAATAATCCCAAAGCTGATTAGGGAAAGGCACAGTGTTTAAGAGGGCAGTAACAATATCTTCCCTTCCTACAGCATCATTCACCCCCAAAGGATTCCAAAGCACTGTACAATTGACAGATCACACCACTGAAATGCAGCCACCTCTGGGGTGGGAGGCTGGCAATCATCTCACACATTGTACAACAGCAGACAGAGGGCAAGTCTGAGACCGGGACCACTCCCTGCCCCCAATCTTATGGAAAGTTCCATGGAGTTGTTAGAACCCACTCAGACTAGAAAGGTTTCAGAGGGGTAACCGTGTTAGTCTGTATCAACAAAAACAATGAGGAGTCCTTAGTCTCTAAGGTGCCACAAGGACTCCTCAGACTAGAAAGAGTTCAGTGGGATTTTAGCTGGCCAAGCTATCAGAAAGCAAGATTCCCTTTCAATTCTAGCCCCTTGCTCAAGACACGAGGCTTGAATAAATGGAGAGGAGAAGCAGGTCCCCAAAATAAAGTCTTACCTAATGTCCTAAAAAAATAAAGGTCAGGTGTATCGTTAAAACTCCTGGAGAGCTGTGGCTCAGCACTCTGCACAGGAACTGGCTGCATGCCCTGTAGAAGGGAGGTGCTAGACAGGAACAGCAAACTAGGTATCCTCTGAACATAGGGGGATGTAAGGTGCTAAGCATGGGGAGGGGGAGTGAGAGGCTGTCAGGGCCTTCTAGTTGTGCAAGTACTCAAAATAAGGAGTAGGCTGAGCAAAAAATAAGGAGTAGGCTGAGCACCAGCAAACTCACCAGATGGCCCGGGGCACAGCAGACTCCTGCACTGAGGGTGCTGAAGCATTCCCTGTTTAACTGAAGGACTCATGGTGCAGATGACCTCTCTGGCTTTAAGATTAAGCTTGATAAGTTTATGGAGGGGATGGTTTGATGGGATAACGTGATCTTAGCCAATAGGTCAATAACGTGCCATCACTGGTAACACTGCTCTACAGCCAAAATGCTTCTGAAATAAATGTAGTCAAACTTTACTAATTCTGGGTCACAGAGAACGAAAATGATGCTTAAAATTGTTGATTGGCTCTAGTTTACAAGTTATGCTATTGGGTCAGTATATACGACCCTTGACTTGGGAATGGCGGAGGATAAGTGAGTTATAAAGGGAAGGGATCTCAATTTAAACCAGAAATGACTAAAATACATCTTTGACTGGATCTATGAATAAATCTATGACTGGGTTTGGACAGTACTTGCTTTTTAGGCAAAACAATGAATGATGCAATCTGAAGCTGGTATTGCGTCATACAGGATATGAATTGCATCATGTTATTCCTAGAAGTCATGGATAATGCAATCATAACGAAGCTTACATCACTCTGCTGAACAAATTGCCCTATATCAGCTCTAGAAAACATACAGTGTCGTGCTCTCTTATTTGTCAGTGTTTGATTTTGCAAAGGGACACATTTCTGTTTAGCCAAAGTGAGCAGAGATGCCTCGTACTTGTGTGAACAGTGCAGATAACTTCTGCTATGTTTGTGGTGAAGTGACTTTTGCATCACAAAAGCGCAGTATAACCACTATGGTTAAGAAAGCCTATCACCTTTATTTTGGCTGCAAAATTGGAGATCAGGACAAGAGGTGGGCCCCACACATATGCTGCAACACTTGTGCAACAAATCTTCGCCAGTGGTTGAACAGGAAAAGGAAATCTATGCCTTTTGCAGTGCCAATGATTTGGAGAGAGCCAACAGATCATACCAGCAATTGTTACTTCTGCATGGTGCCTCCAGTTGGGAAAGGTGTGTCAAAGAAGAAAAAGTGGACTGTGCATTATCCAAACATTCCATCAGCTATACGCCCAGTACCCCACGGAGAAGGACTGCCGGTTCCTGATGCACCAGAATCATTCTCACTTGAGTCAGACGAGGAAGAGGAAGAGGATGAAACTTCTGGNGTGTCTGGCTGGAGAGTCTTGCCCGCATGCTCGGGGTTCAGCTGATCGCCATATTTGGGGTCAGGAAGGAATTTTCCTCCAGGGTAGATTGGCAGAGGCCCTGGAGGTTTTTCGCCTTCCTCCGCAGCATGGGGCAGGGGTCGCTTGCTGGAGGATTCTCTGCAACTTGAAGTCTTTAAATCATGATTTGGGGACTTCAACAGCTGAGTCAAGGGAGAGAATTATTCCAGGAGTGGGTGGGTCAGCTTTTGTGGCCTGCATCATGCGGGAGGTCAGACTAGATGATCATAATGGTCCCTTCTGACCTTAAAGTCTATGAGTCTATGACAGAAGTGTGGAATAAAGGTTCCTACCACACGACAGGGGTCAGTCTGCATGGACTTCAAAAGGGTGGCTGAGGATTCTGGGGAGGAGCTGATTCAGGCCTGTTTGAAGAGCTCAGATGGCCTAGANGTCAGCTTTTGTGGCCTGCATCATGCGGGAGGTCGGACTAGATGATCATAATGGTCCCTTCTGACCTTAAAGTCTATGACAGGAGTGTGGAATAAAGGTTCCTACCACACGACAGGGGTCAGTCTGCATAGATTTCAAAAGGGTGGCTGAGGATTCTGGGGAGGAGCTGATTCAGGGCTGTTTGAAGAGCTCAGATGGCNTTGGCACGCGAAACCTTAAATCAGAGTGAATAAATGAAGACTCGGCACACCACTGCTGAAAGGTTGCTGACCCCTGGCCTAGAGAAAGGCCAGCAGATGGCAGCAAAATAAACGGTCAGACTAGTGTAATGTTAGGTAACCCCATGCACCTCCATAATTCACTCTTCATTAAGATCCTCTGTTACGGCAGGAGAGCTGGCAATTAGAAACATTAATTCGGGTTTATAAGCCACGTCAATGACTCCCACCTCTGTTGTTTTGTTAAGCCACATTCCCCTCCCCGTTAATTATACGCCAGTTGATCACTTAATTTTTGATTTGAGAGATTCCATGAAGTAAGAAGGCTATTCGTGTGCAGTGAAGATACTTGCGGCCAGGTTTTCACCCAGGCTCAGCACCAAGCAGCTCCTATTGAAAACAGAGAAGTTCTCCCCTCATATTCCTGGGGAACAGTGCCAACTGCTGTGCTCACAGATGCTAAGATCTCTTGAAAATCTTGCCATGCAATAGCAACCAAGGGCTCTTGGGATGCATGACACTTCTCACTCACACACTGAAGACTGTCTTAACTTCTTAAAAATTATATTTTTTGAGATCTCTAGGCACTACTATAATACAAACTATTGCTAGTACTTATTTTCATAGTCACTTCTCGCCACTAGAGGACAGTGCTGTATTAGGGAGTTTTCTACAAGTCATATTGTGGCCTAGCCCTGGCAGACCCTGATACAGGCTTAATTTTGTCTAAACCCATTAGATTCTATTTTCATTTAACTGAGACCGACTTGAAATGATCATTTGTGATACCCTTTCAATACAGTACAGTCCTCAAAGCATCATCCCTAAACGGAATCCCACACAGTGAACTGACTAGCTGCCAATTTAAAGAGCAGTCAGTGACCTTATAGCCTAGAACAGGGGTCGGCAACCTTTCAGAAGTGGTGTGCCGAGTCTTCATTTATTCACTCTAATTTAAGGTTTCGCGTGCCAGTCATACATTTTAACGTTTTTAGAAGGTCTCTTTCTATAAGTCTATAATATATAATTAAACTATTGTTGTATGTAAAGTAAATAAGGTTTTTAAAATGTTTAAGAAGCTTCATTTAAAATTAAATTAAAATGCAGAGCCCCCCGGACCAGTGGCCAGGACCCGGGCAGTGTGAGTGCCACTGAAAATCAGCTCAAGTGCCGCCTTCGGCACGCGTGCCAGAGGTTGCCTACCCCTGGCCTAGAAAAAGAAGAATGGGACGGGAAGGGGCAGAGGATATGTCCAGCAGTTTCTGATTCCAAGGGATTCCTTCTTTCATATATTCAATCCAGCTATGTGCTCAAAGGGCCAGATCCTGCCCCGATGAAGTGGGAGTTTTCAGTGGGGGGCAGGATCAGGACCTACTGCTCAATGTGAACTTTATGATCAGTGATATCTTATAAACGGACATGGACCTTTGTGTCTCAGCCCCCTAGCTCATATAAACATGGCCTATTTAATGCACCCCTTTTTAGTTTTATTTCATTAACATCATTGCAGGCATTCAGTTTTTCAGGGCTGCCTTTCATATTGTGTTTGAGAGAAACCATTTAACAGCCACACAGAAAGTTCCAACCCAGCCATAGGATCCGTTAGTCATGCTGCATTTCTTCTCTACTGCATTAGACTGTAAACTCTTTGGGACGGCGGTTCTGGGCCAAATTCTCTGATGATGTAAATTGGTGCATCACCACTCAAGTCAACAGAGTTCCAGCAATTTGCATCTACAGAGAACTTGGACCTCTGTTCCTTGGCATCTTTAAGCTACTGTGCAGAGGCATGTACACTTAAAGCCAGGCCACATATATATATGTAGAAGATTACCATAGCTATCATTTTAAACACAAGGATGGTGCAGCTGGTTGTTTTTCTTCCATCTCTCAGTATCCAACAAAAGCCAGAGCGGACAGCAAAGGGAGCACCATGTTTCAAATTTAAATAAATAAATAAATCAGTAATCAGAATTAGCGTCTGGCAAACTGTTTTGCTGAAAATAGACATGGACTTGAATCTTTACCAAGAATTCCAAGCAGGGCCGGCTCTAGGTTTTTTGCCACCCCAAGCAAAAAAAATTTTGGCTGCCCCCCACCCCAGCCCTGGGCTCCCCCCCCCCGTATCGCCTCCCCGCACCCCCTGCCACCCCAGCCCTGGGCTCTCTCTTCCCCCCCCCCACCCGCACCCCCTGCCGCCCCAGCCCTGGGCT